>VYZU01035909.1:6712-31966 GCA_013401355.1 Ceyx cyanopectus
GCAAAAGATGAATGAAAGCATATTCATTTGCTTAACAAAGAATATTTGAGCAAGAAGTTAAATTAGATTAGTTTTTTTTGTAAGGGAAAAGCAAATCTTGAATGCTTCAGGATGCATTGCTTAGTTTACCAGAAAATTAACACCACTCTTCCACACTTCTGCATCCTGAATTCTTAAGCTTTATTTTTCACATCACTTGCCTTAATACCCACGGAAATTACTTTTACTACCTAACTCATTATTTTATGCTGAGAAGCAGCTCTTGCACTAAATTGAAATAACAGCTACATAACAACACAACACGGCCTTGGGACAGGCCTTTTCTCATTGTTATCTTGTAATCCTGTTTGGATCTCAGGGTTTTTCCAGTGGCAGATGGCAGAGAACAACCCAGTTGGAGGCAGCACATGCAGTTACATGCTTCACTAAGAGCTCTCTCACCCTTGCAAGTCAGTGTTTCTTATCATTGATCAAGAAAACAGGATTTTAGCAGGGCTGGTGTCAGACAGGATGTCTGGTCATCCTCAGTGGGAAGAAACCATGAATTGTGACATTTCATTTCGGAAAACACATCTCCACACTAGGACATCAGGCTTCTTCTTTCCTAACACCATTACTCTGGGACTTGCACAAAGAAAAATCCTCCCTCGGGAGCAATCCCTTCTGCCAGCAAAGGCACCAAGGTGTAATTAGATATGTGTGAAATGTGCCGAAATGAGAAGGCAGAAATAGGGAACTGTCCCTTCCTATTTATTCTAACGCCCCAAATTGAAGTGCTAGGATTTTCACAGTTCCTTGAACAAAATAAACAAATTATGTGCAGCACACAAAATGCATGGAGGTGTTTGCAGGGTCATTCTTACTGCTTATAAATTGCTTGGTGTTAAAGTATTTCAGAAAAGCAGTTTAAAAATCTGTAAAACTACTATTACAGTTTATTCTAACTGCAATCTACTAGAAGATCATTATAACAAAAACCTGTAAAAGGTCAAAATTTGAATTAAGTAATTTGAAAAATCACTGCTTTGGCAATGACCCTATAAGAGCTTTTGAGGGTTTTATTGAAACCTGATACGAGCTTGCTCAACAATAATGATGCTACAGCAGCATGTACAGCTCCCTGTACTCAATGTGACAGTTTCCACTAAGACAAAAGAAAATAATACAAAGACAAAAAAATTATTCTATTATCATAGGAAAACTGTGTTTGGATATACATTGCACCACAGTATGTTAAATATCAATGGTAACACTGCCAAAGCTACAATAAAACAGAAAAAGCAATAACATGATACAATTAAGTAACTACATATACTAGATCACCTATTGCTGGTAAGACTCAACAGGAATTCTCTGTAATTTTCAAACTACACGGCCCACATCTCAACTATTTCCAGAAATTTTGCCTCTGTTTAGCTCTCTGAGCTTTCAAAAACCTGCAAGGCATTTGCAATTTATTTACTGGGTGGATGGGGCATGGCTTTGGGGAAGGAGAAAGGGATCAAGGAATATGCCTCGCTAAGCAATTAAGGGGTTCACACCAAAGACAAGAAGCTGAGGCACCAACAATCCTTTAACAGCATCCCTATCAAAATCCATTGTTTTGATGTTGGAATGTGTAAATCTTGGGATTAGCAGCAGTGTGAATTTGTGTTTTAAAAGACAGCAAGTTGACAGAGCTTTAACTTGATCCCTGGAGATAAAAAGTTTTAGTATTTCTCTTTTCTCAAGGCATGGCTCCAGGATGCAAGTGATCCTGGTCTGAAATGCATTGCTGATGACAAGTGAGAAGTTCTAAGGTTTTATGTATCAGGATGTACTGTAATGAAGTGAGGTGTGCAGTGTATGGTAACCCTAAGCAGGGACAGTCTCACTTAAATCAGCCTGACCTTCAGTGTCTGCAGGGATGGGGCCTCCACCACATCCCTGGGCAACCCATTCCAGTGCTCTATCACCCTCACAGTAAAGAGCTTCTTCCTAATGTGCAACCTAAATCTACCCTGCTCTAGTTTAAAACCATTGTCTCGTCCTATTACTACACATGCTTGTAAACAGTCCCCATCCAGCTCTCTTATAGGGCCCCTTGGAGTACTAGAAGGCTACAGTAAAGTCCTTAGAGCTTTCTCCAGGCTGAACAATCCCAGCTTCCTCAGCCTCCCCTTACAGAATAAGTGTTTTTTGTGGCCCTCCTGTGGACCCACTCCATCAGGTCCACATTCTTTCTGTGTTGAGGGCTCCAGAGCTGGACACAGTATACCAGGTGAGGCCCCACAAGAGTAGAGTGGCAGAATCACCTCTCAGCCTGCTAGTTATGACTCTTTTGATGCAGCCCAGGATACAGGTGGCCTTCTGTGCTGCAGACTCACATTGTCAGCTCATGGCCAGCTTCTCATCAACCAACATCCCCAAGTCCTTCTCTATAAGGCTGCTCTCAGTGCAGTCATCACCCTCCAGCCTGTATACGTGCTTCGGATTGCACTTGGCCTTGAACTTTGTGAGAGTTGGGAGGTGACCCTGTGCAAACCTGTCAAGGTCCTTCTGGATGGTATCCCTTCCTAACAGCATGTTGACTGCACCTCTCAGCTTGATGTTCTCAGCAGACTTGCTGAGGATGTGCTCAATCCCACTGTCCATGTCACTGACAAAGACACTAAATACCACCAGTCCCAATACCAACCCCTGAGGAACACTTGTCAGTAGCCTCCCCTCAGACATCAAGCCATTGACTAGAAATGTGTGATCAGCCAGCCAATTCCTTCTTCACTGAGTGGCCCATCCATCAAATCCACGTCTCTTCAATTTAGAGACAAGGATGTTGTGCAAGACAGTGTTAAATGCTTTGCACGACAATTTCATACAACTGAATACACTTGCAAGAGAGAACAATAACAAACGACATTCCCAGGGCATTCCAGCCACTGCAGAGTAAGTAACATGTCATCACAAAGTTACTTTCCTTCTATCAGTTGTCACATTTTCACATTAGTATCTGGAAATAGAACTAGGTCCTCCATAAATTTTTTTATCAATTCCAATATTCAGCATGTGTATTAGAATGGAAAAATAATTTGCTGACAGGTCTCCCAAGCCCTGCGTGTTCAGCTTCACACTTCTGCAAAGCTTTCATGTTTCAGCTTAACTACCTTTATATACTTATGTAAGATTTTATGCAGGTATTCCTTACAGTACTGAGAGATTTATTTATTCAAAGTCTAACAACTAAGCAAAACGACTGCAGTAATTCTGTCTAGAGTCTTGGCTGACCACCAGACTTGTTCCAACTCTGAAAAAGTCAAAGTACTAATGGTTTTACAGCTTTTTTTTTTGAACAGTCAATGGATAATTTCTTGTCTGAAATTGTTGAGCCTGGATGGTAACAGCTTCAAATTCATAACTTGAACACACAAACTTGTGTATCTTCTGAAATAATTGGTTCACTTTTTGCTAGGCAGTTGTTCAAATCATTACTGTTGATGCTGCTTAGTTGGCATATTGGATTTTTCCAAGCAAGTTGTTTTTTTTAAGCTCACTGTTAAAGTAACTCAACTTGAGGTTATCTTTTCCCAAGCATGGTTGTCATTTAGGAACACAAATAAATCCTTCTCCATCTGTCAACAACAAAAAGTTTCATTTTATCCTGAATTCTCCACCTGTAAGACAATTTCTACCTTAAAGGTACAAATCGGAGACATCAGCTAAAATTTGAGCTGGAGAACTTTAGTATGTTGTGCAGCACTCATTAGAAAGATTCACATCAAGCACAAAATAAAAAATCTTCTGCTCTGATTTCAGGTTTTCCAAACTACATGAGGTAAGAACTGCTTTGCCCTGGAGATGGCTCCAGATACCACAAGGAAATCAGGGAAGTTTTCATCAGTCAAATTCCTTATTTATTATCCACATGGCTGTAAACTGCACAGCTGATGAACTTTTTTTGGGGGATAATTCAGATCACTCGTGTAAAAATACAGCAGCGTAGGTTTTCATTTACAGTACTCTAAGCTTGCCTTAATATAGCTTAGCTAAATATACTTTATGTACACTATTTCTCCACATATTTATGTGGACCAAGACTTTGAACCAGGAGAAGTATAAAATAAACCACAGCAGACTGTCTTCTGCCTTAAGACACTGCCTCAAATTATCTGTACAACACATCTTAAAGCCATCTCCTACAACAACGTGATTTTTCTTAGGTACACGCTTAGTCATCTATGAAAGATTTTATTAGCTACTTCAAGACATAGCAATATTTCTTTCTGTGTCTAAGTTATTAATACTTTTTTTTGGTCTGTTGATGCTTCACATATATTACATTGAAGAAATTCAGGTACAGAAGATGTATTTCAAAACATATGGTCACAAAAACAGACATTTTAATTCAGACTTGACTGTTTGGAGCCCTAATCTACTTCTTTAAGGGACTGAAATGCCTAATCATTTCCTGTAGTACTCTGCTAATTATAATAGTCATTTTCTCTAATATCATTAACATCTCCAAAAATTAAAAATTAAGAAAAAGATGAAAATGGTACAAGCATTAACTACTTACATGGCTGACAAGATAAACAGAGTTTGTAATGTATACTTGACATCATGTAGTAGAGTCCTTGGGACATGACATGAGAAATGCCTCTGAGTCTGAGGGATAAATTAGAAGAAATGTCTGNGAGAGACTGACTCCCACCTTACTATATCTCTCTTCCTTTCAGGTAGTTGTAGAGAGCAGTAAGGTCTCCCCTGGGTCTCCTTTTCTCCAGAGTAAAAAAACCCAGTTCCCTCAGCTGTTCCTCATAAGACTTTTGCTCTAGACCCTTCACCAGCTTCATTGCCTTTCTTTAGGGATGCTCCAGCACTTCAATGTCTTTCCTGTAGCCAGAGGCCCAAAATGGAATATTTAAAGTATTTGAAGTGTGGTCTCACCAGTGCCTCAGTACAGGGGGACAATCACTTCCACTGGTCACACTGTTTTTGACACAGACAAGGATGCCATTTGTCTTCAGGGCCACATGGGCACACTACTGGTCCATATTCAGACAGCTTTCAACCAGAACCCCCAGAGCCCCTCTGCCAGGCAGCTTTCCAGCCACACTTCCCCACGCCTGCAGCATTGCCTGGGGTTGTTGTGGCCCAAGTGCAGGAACCAGCACTTGGCCATTGTTGAACCCCATACCCCAGCTTATCCAGATCCCTCTGTAGATCTACTCTGGAAAGGGTATCTTTGAAGTGTATCTTTCAGCAGAGGGTAAGCAGTAAATGGAGCTATTCATTTCATCACAAGTGGAAAACAGAGTAATAGTCCTGAAGTCATTCAATGGCAAAGGAGAACTCTCCATTATCACTGAAAGAGATGTAAGAGTGTTAAGAGATTGCAAAGCAGACAGAAATTTGGCATGTAGCACAATAAAAAATAACTAAGAAAGTTAAACAAGAAGTAGAATACTGGAATAGTAGAGCAGCAACTCAATATGTGCACCTATAGGAATAAGATTCAGCTCCAGACATCTAAATCCAGACATTTCTCATTACTATCAATGGAGGTCAATGCAATCAGAGGTGCCTGGGGAGCAATTCAATTTACCCTAACACAGGCTCCTGGAGGCTCATTAAATAAATCATTCTCTAGACACTATTGACTGTATAGGCCAGATCTCTATTGATCATAACAGCACCTTGGGATCCCAGGGTAAAGAATATGCATACCAAGGAGAAAATAAATTCAGGAAGCCTGTATTAGAACTGGGAGAAATCCATACTTACATGTATACCACTGCAGCAGGTATTACAGGTTTCCAGAGAAGACAGACTAGCCAGGGACTCCTGCAAAGTCCAAAAACTAAGTTCCTACTGCTTATCCAAGCTCTATCAATACTCAAAACTAGAGTGTTCTTATATAATCTCTCTTCCAGGACATGATATAATACAGAAATCATAGAATGTTATGGTTTGGAAGGGATCTTTAAAGGTCAACTAGTCCAAGCCCCCTGCAGTGATCAGGGACAACTTTAACACCAGGTTGCTTACAATCCCATCCAACCTATATAGTTTTATTTGAGCACAATGAATATGTAATGCATTTACATTGTGCATCTATTTTACTGTAGCATATACTGCAGCCTAGATCATCACGCACACTAGAAACCTAAATGTATAAGAAATAGGAAAGAAAACCGATGTCAGCATGGAGAATTTGTGAAGAATTCTGAAATGTATTCAACTGGACTCTGGCTGTAAGATCAACCAGCAATAAAATGTAGGACAGGGAGATGAGGTCTAGCCTACGTGTCAACAGATAGTTTATTCTCACCATCCCACCACAACACCTTAAACATGTGGATGAGAAGATAAAGGCATTCAGTAGCCCAGACTGCAATAGGCCAAAGTGTCCTATTTCTTGTTAAAAATAAACAAAACTCCTCAGAGTTTCACTGGTACTTTCACTGGTACCCAGTTCTCATGCCCCAAAACCAACACTATTAAGTAAATGAATTAGAAAAAATAAATAATTGGAATTTAAACTTTGAATAAACTTTGAAGGCCATAAAGGCCTCTGGCTTCTGCTTCCTTCTGCACAGCAGGGAGAGGGGAAGGAAGAAACAAAACAAACAAACAAAAATAATATATATTTGAAAAACATTTCAATCTTCTTCTTTGAGTGGACTTCAGAAGGGACAGAAGGAGTAGAAGAAGCTCAGAGCACACAACTTGGCATGAAATTCAGTCTCACAGCTAAATAGCACTATATATTTCAATATAAAATCAGAACCTAACATTCTTTCAAGAAGTAGTAACCTCTATAATGTTGAGATACTTAAGCCCTATCATGGTAATTTAGCTTTCCTAAATGAATATACTAAATTTCTGAAACATAAATTGTGCATAGCACATATAATACATAAAAGAGCTGTCTTCTCTTTATTCATGAGATTCAATAGATTTCAAAAGTTATGCAGCAGAATGTTAAATCAATTCTGAAACTAAAAATACTTTTTCATTTACATTGTGCCTTATATCATTTACATTATATATGTGGTATATCAGCAGAGTGTATATTTGGTACAATATGCTGATTTTCTGGATGACTAAATATCACATATAATCATGATTTGCTGTCTGAACACAAACAGATGGAATATGACAGCTATATGATATTAAAACATTCACATGGACATTATCCAAGAAGGAGGCAAAGTATATAGGATTCTGAGCTCTGTTTTGGAAGTCAGTTTATATAGTTACAGGAAATCTGAAATTGCAATAAAATATCTCTGAAGTACTCTGTCAAACTATTATATCAAGATTAATAAGCTATTTTATCAAAACTTCTCTGTTCAAAAAGCACAGGAACTTAACTGGAAGAGACCTGCTATGTCATTCAGTTTGTCCTGGAAGGTAATAAAAAGCTAGAAATTAATAGATTTGCATCTTAAAAACAGTTTACCCCAAGTTCTGAGACAGAGGTTAACAGCCAAAGAGCTTAAACACATTACTAGTGGTGTGTGCAGCAATGTACAGCAGGTATTTTTCAACACAAGGCTCTAAGGAAAGAGCAGTGTGTTTAAGAAGGTATTCACTAGAGCTGGTAAAGACCATATTTAGTGACACAGATATTTCACAATNTATATTTGAAAAACATTTCAATCTTCTTCTTTGAGTGGACTTCAGAAGGGACAGAAGGAGTAGAAGAAGCTCAGAGCACACAACTTGGCATGAAATTCAGTTTCACAGCTAAATAGCACTATATATTTCAATATAAAATCAGAACCTAACATTCTTTCAAGAAGTAGTAACCTCTATAATGTTGAGATACTTAAGCCCTATCATGGTAATTTAGCTTTCCTAAATGAATATACTAAATTTCTGAAACATAAATTGTGCATAGCACATATAATACATAAAAGAGCTGTCTTCTCTTTATTCATGAGATTCAATAGATTTCAAAAGTTATGCAGCAGAATGTTAAATCAATTCTGAAACTAAAAATACTTTTNAAAAGCACAGGAACTTAACTGGAAGAGACCTGCTATGTCATTCAGTTTGTCCTGGAAGGTAATAAAAAGCTAGAAATTAATAGATTTGCATCTTAAAAACAGTTTACCCCAAGTTCTGAGACAGAGGTTAACAGCCAAAGAGCTTAAACACATTACTAGTGGTGTGTGCAGCAATGTACAGCAGGTATTTTTCAACACAAGGCTCTAAGGAAAGAGCAGTGTGTTTAAGAAGGTATTCACTAGAGCTGGTAAAGACCATATTTAGTGACACAGATATTTCACAATTGCTGAACTTAGAAATCCAGCAACCAGACAGTCAAATCCTCCTATTAGTTTTCTAAAATGTCATGGACTGATGTACTTGCTGCTGCTGTGATGGCTAATAAAACAGCAGCCTCTTCTGATGAGCACACAGGCTTTCCACAGAGATAATCAAGTGCAAGTCTGACAAGTAGTTCAAGAATACAAAAGGAGTCTTAGAAAATTAAAGGTCTGGCTTCAAGATCCACTCACATATATACACTTCTAAAAAGATTCCACAGTATGGAAAGAAAATGTGTGTTGCTGGGAACAAAACAAGTCACAAGAGACCAGATTCTGATCTAAATTAGTTTTAGTACAGGAAAGATATTTATTGCTTTCATTCACAGAATCACAGAATGTCAGGGGTTGGAAGGGACCTAGAAGATCATCTAGTCCAACCCCCCTGCCAGAGCAGGATCACCTAGACCAAGTCACCCAGGAACAGATCCAGGTGGGTCAGGAATATCAAGAAGCAAGAACCACTGTCAGCACAATTGTCAGTGTAAGAACCTTACCACTAACCTGCTCATGCACTAGATAGCTAAGTTATTTCAGTGCCTAATATGTAACAACTATGAAAAAATATTCTAATTCTTTTTAGAGTACCTAGCACAGTTAAAAAACATCACTAAAAATTATGTTGCCACAATTAAAGTCCTGGAAGAGAGATTATGTAGTTAGAGCTCTTCTCTGCCCCCAAGTCATGCCTCAGGTTGAAAGGCTATCCAAAATTTTCTTGTTTAATGTAAGTCAGATGATGAAAACTGAAAATCTAAAGTAAGGGCAGAAACATTTTTAACACGCACAATAAAGAAAAAAGGCTGAAGAAATTAAAGTACCTTAAAGCAAATAATCATAGGAAAAATGCCACCATAACTTTGACCTCACAGCAAACACAAAATTTCTGTTTTAAAAGAACATAATTGAGCACTCTGGGAGAAACTGAAAAAAGGGTTTGTGTTGGGAATGGAAGAGCACACATTTTTACCATAGCACCTATTACTGTGATTCCTAGACTATTTATGTGCTCACACAATAACCTCCAAGTATATCTTAGCCTACTATTATTTGATGTTTTCTAGTACATCATCTTCAGTTGTCGTCTGAGTAACATCCATGAAACAAAAATGTGGTGAAAAATGTTTTTATATCACCTCCATCTCAGTGAAGAAATACTGCTGAAAATTACTACCATAAGTTCAGACTTATGTTTTGCCCACAGTGAACACCAAGTTAAAGGCTGTTCAGCTCCTAACAGCCATCACCCTGGTTGAGTCACGTCATAGTTTGCACAAATACTCTGATCTCATAGACTTGGCTGTTCAGAGATAAGTCACAAAGGACTATAACAAACCAAAAAGCAAAACAAACCCCAAATCAAAACCACACAGACTCGGGAATAGTGAAATCTGAAATTCCTTTACTTTGTCCTTTGGGGTTGAAATTCACATTAAATATTAATTTTTACTTTAAGCCTATGTGCCTAGGAGGCTTTTGGACCACCTACTGTCTTGAAACCCACATTTCTGGTACTTTCTTCAAACTTGCATTTAAAGAAAACGTTTCATGTAAATTCAGTAAGTTTGGGAACCTAAATGAATCATGTAAATGAAAATACATTTTTTAATTTCTTCTGAAAATTAAATAACTTTTAGCCTTCTATTAAAGCAATTTCAAGAGGTAACTTCATTTGTAGAACATTAAAAAGACATGGACACATCATTAAAGTATTTTGACTTTCTTTATCCTCAGTTATACTAGGTAAGAATAGCCATTCTTAACTTCTGTTATGAACAGAATGTCATTTTACAATACAGAATAAAACTGTTTTCACTAAAAATCTTTAAAATTCACTTGGTCTACCTCAGTACTACTATAAATTATAATTTCCAAATAATGAAACAGAAATATAGATATTAAGTGGTTGCATTGATGCTAATTTTTACATTGCTGGGGGAAGGAAAAAAAAAACCTGCTTCTTTTTTCTGATAAATTCAACACAAAAATTTAATTTAATCAAGAACTTGACTATCTAGTCCCCTGATAACCAAGGAAACCAGAGGCAATATGCTTAACTATATTAATGCTTTGTTACCATGACACACTATTCCACTTCCACAGAATTCAGAGGGGTAAGATGTTACAAGTAATATATGTTGCACTTTTATTATATTTTTTATGTTCTAGAAGAGAGCAAACATTTTATTGAAGTTCTATAGCAGCCTTTCTACATGTCAGGAGAATTCAAGCCTGGCTATTTGCATTACAGTACTACTGATATAATTAAAAAAAATCTGCCTAGAGGAATTTAAATTATATTTATATCATTATCTCTTAGATGTTAAATACTGTGACTGGCTGTTCAATATGTCACTCTAGGCTGCATATTTGTAAAGTTTCAATAATTCAAGAATAAAAGTAGCCAATTACAGCCAGTTACAGAATTATAATTAAAAATGTGACAGAATAAAGATCTTTTCTGATTTATTAATCAAAATATGTTCCCAAAACAGTAGGTACCATTACCTCAAACAAATGAGAAAGTCAAATACAAACCCCAAATCCAGCTGACTGGTAAAGAAAATGTTCCTTGGGAATTTAAGGAGGTGGAGGTTGTTTTAAAGAGCTACTGAATCATCCACTCATTATAAATTGCACTGAGAATAGCTGTATGTGCCTAAAAGCACTGCCCTGCAGATTATCAATGCCTATTATTTAAATACATGGGGCTTTTTTTTTTTGTAATGTAATTGTATAGAGCTCCAAAGCATTATAGTACAAGCATTTCTTACTCCCATCTACATCCAACCCCTAACATTCTGTGATATGTTTTCTTCGTTTATTCCTTATGCTCTTGCCTCCCTCTAGTGTCTGGCCCTCACAAAAAGGGACTTCTACCTCTATTCAGACCTCTGTGGAATCAGAGAAGAATTCAGGTTGGAAAGAACCTCTCTAGTCCAAGCTCCCCCTCAGCTCCCCCTCACAGAATTTCTCATTGTCCCTGGTAGAAACATTTACCAGCAATGGTTTACAATGAAGGGAAAGCCTCACTCTTGAATCCATTTTTAAGGACCTCATAAAACCATCTGGCAAAGGGAGCCAGGAAAATAACTCACTGGGCTGTATGTTCATACCAGTTTACTCACTTCTTACCTGAGCAGGAGATTCCTGTGCATGTTGGTGCTGTATATGGCTACCTCATTGTCCATCCTCACTTTCATACATGATCATCATGTGTGGAGAAACATCTAGAACATGTTCTCAACCAAAGCTCAAAAGCTTCTCTGTGAAGTGTTTGTTTCTTCAGCAATTACAGACCCTGACAAAGGCTCAGCCTGAGTAACTGCTGTTATTCCTTCTGCCAGGAAAGTGTCTGTCATGAGGACCTTCACTAGCATGAAGGGATGAAGTGGCAGATCTCAGACACCTCTGACAACAAAAAAACAATCTCCTCATTGCTAATAGTGACCAACAGCTACAAAAACTAACAAGCCACATGAAACTGCAGCAAGATGAGCTGGCAAATAAAGCTTCATGAGCCTGAGTAACACCACATCCCCCAGGAAAGAGTCCTAGAGCCATGTCTCATTCTTAGTAGGAAATCATAAGGACAACAAAGTTGTTCTGTCATCAGGATAATTATGTAAATATAGTAATGCTTAAGTTTTAGGCATTTATTAAAAATGAAGTCTGGCATAATTTTCAGATTAATTTCAGTAGCACGTGCAACAACAATAAAAATCAGTGCAATAAAAAATTGCAGTATCAAAGGAATCACTGTTCAATGCAGGAGTGCACAACTAGAAACTCTCTGCTGTAAAATGTGGTAAATAACCAGAATACTAGAAGAGACCATTTTGTGCCACAGTGTGACAAACACTGTTAAGAAAAAGAATATATAGCACTAAGTATTTATGTAGCAAAGGAAAGCAGAAAGTGATGGGTTGCATTGAAGTCAGCCATCTGTATCAGAAGCTTGATTCCAGGCTATTAGCTGAAGTAACTGAATAATGCCTTAAAGAAACTGATCCAGCTTTCACTCTTCCCTTTGTTCCAAACAATGCAACAACTTTCAAGTCTCCAATTTCACATTCACAGTCTGATCGTACAAATAGATCTGAAAACAGTGACAGGTAAGTAAAGATCTCTGCTATAAGAGGATTTTATTTTAAACTATCAGAGTACTTGTAAAACTGTACTGAAATTATTTAATGACTTGATTCATATTACTTTCTAGTTTCAAGTAGTTTTTAAGCATATTGGAGTTACACTCTTTTCAGGATGTGCTGGGAGAGGGGAAATATTTTTTAAGCAACAAGAACAGGATGTGTAAGAATCTATGGGAATTATTATGTGTTTAGAATAAAGTTACATTTTACAGAAAAAAAAAAGCCAGTCTTAACATAACTCTGAGGTCATTAAACCAACTGGCATAACCAGTCAGAAATACATCTACCATCATTTTACATTTGAGCCTATCATCCGAACAACAATAATTTATCATTTAGGCACTTTTAGCCTCGCAACTTGAACAGTAATTTTAATTACAGTGCCTAAAGAAACAAATGTTTTATTTTGCATTCTGCATTTGTCTCTGATGTGAACATGCCAGTACATTATCATTTTCCCTCCCAACAGAGCATTTCTACTAGTTTCAATGCTTTCTTAGTAGGCACTACTTAATTTTATTACTTTTTTTTTTCACTGAATACATTGTGTCACACTTCATTTACAATATATTTTACCAATTCCTCTCAAAAGGTAAAATATTGTTTCTTACAAACTCTTCTACAGTGTTTTTATCAATGAGGCCTGTGGTACATCCACATCAGTGATTCAAAGCACAGGAGGAGTTCTTTTTGGTGTAAATTTTCCTGGTGCCTGTGCTTAGCCTGGTGATAGAAGTCCAGTGCACCACTGGTGTGTTCAAGGTAGCTTCCTTCCTGCCGAAGACTGAAGTTGTGTGCCAAGAACTTTCAGGATTGAGAACTGGCACTCAGAATCACACAGAATCAATATGGTTGAAAAGGACCTCCAGGGTCATGAAGTCCAACCTTTGTCCTAGCATTTCTCTAACCACTGCACCCTATCCTCAAGTGCTGCATCTATTTGTTTGGTGGTGACTCCACCACCTCCCTGGGCAGCCAGTTTAATGCTGCAGCCATTAAAGCCAAAAGTGAACACACAATTTGGAAACCATAACCATCTGCAGTAAATTGAACACTCTTTTTGCAGTACACCAGGCAGTCATGAATAATTAACTGCAGTCTTTAGCAAGTACCATGCACATTTCTTCAGAATGGTCTGGTAAGGCAAAGGACTGTAATTATCTCTACTCCATAGGACAGAAACAATTGGCATGAGTGTCAGAAAATAAAAATGTGAAAATAAAAATGAAAAAGAACATACCAATAACAGCTGTATTAATCTCTTTTTTTTTTCCAAGACAGTAAACATTATATGACATTCTACACTGAAAAACAACAGGCCATTGACTTCAGTTACAGGTGTGAAATCAGCTTTATTTTTTACCCCAGTTTGAAGATGGTTAGCTAGAGCTTGAGAAGACTGAAAATTACATGGAAACAGCAACTTGCTTGTGAAAACTGCAGTAACTACAACCCCTTGCTTCATTCACAATATGCTTTCTAACATTCAGAGCTACATGGTGTATCATAAAACTTCATTTATTTCTAGGGTCCATCAAGAGAGATGTAATAGTAGTCTTAATCATGTGATTGAAAACTGGATCCAAGGTGCATACATGTCTTCATATATGTGCATACACCTAGTGTCTAAGCACACATGGATGGGATCAGGTCTATTTGCACAATATTCTTTTAAAATAGAAAAAATATTTACACTATTATTATTATTTCTGTTAGCTTGTGTTTATTTTTTCAATATCTCTTTAAGTACAGGAAATTCAAAAGAAAAGTATATTGTCCTTATTTCAACAAGTAATTAAGTGGCATTCCAATGACAAAAGTACAATATTACCTCTCTCCTTCTTGAAACCTTTGTAAGGAAATGCATTTTGGAATTGTTTTTAAACAAAATACATCTCTTTTCAAATCATATCTCACTTAAGAAGTTAGATTTACACATGTTTAGATACTTATATACCTTCAGATTCCTTTCTCTTTCTCTGAAAGAGTTTGCAGACCAGTTGATCTAGCTTCCAGGGCTTGAAAGAGACAGATGCTATAACTCATTGCAGCCAGCATTACTTTTTGCCCTGTACCTTGTATAAATAGCTTAGGTTCTCTGGGACATGGCCAACAAAACATTGTCTACCAAACACTACAAAATACTCTGGAAAGCTGAGATCTCACAGTCTTAGATGCCAAGTGTCACGGTCCAAACAAAACTCAAGTAAGATCTGAAATACCTGCTCTTAACATACACCACAGGCCAGGCAGACATAGATGAGAAGACAAAGCCTGTCTGATTCTGCCCAGGATGTACAAGGTAAAGAGCAGGTCACTAATCTCCAACAGTTAGCATGTATTTTTTGTGCTCTCAAAGACAGCATGTATATTATACCTTCCTCACAATACTTTCAATGCTACCAGCAAGGGTTAGACCAATGACTAATATGTCAATAATACTGCCTGTTGTACTGAACAGCACTTTCTCCTTTCTTCCTTAAATATATTACTGTCTTTATTCACCTCCAGGTTCTTCTTTTATTCTTATACTGTAATTTTTCTAAGGCAAGCTCGTTAAGCTGTCCAATTATTATTTTTTCTCATTAACCAACAATAAAAGGCTTACCTTGCCTTTCAGATAGAACTGTTTGTGGTCACTTACCTGCCTGGGAATTAATTTAGTCACATAGTACTTGTATTTCAGAAAGGACATTGGTAATAATGTTTGGTCCTAATATAATTTGTTTTCTAACGATTTAGTGGTAAAGAAAGATTTTTCTAGTTCTCATCTATAAAACATCTCTTTGTGGCTTGTCTTTTTCCTCATGCCAACAAAATTAATAAAATCATAAGCAAAAGGAGGAAAAAACCCACCTAGCTTTAAGACATTTCTGTATCTTTTGCCCAATTATCTACTTGAGAAACATCTGAGCACAGAGCACAACGCACACATTAACTACATCCTCACGTTCACAACCTTGGGTAGTTTTCATTTGTTGAATTACCTTGTCAGCGTCCACTTTTCCTCTGATAAATTCTTTCTTCCAAAACTCCAGTGCCTGTTCCAGAGTGAGGCCAATGCCTTTCAAGAAGAGCCCATACTGCATGCGGCCGCCGTGCCGCAGGTGGTGGTTCTCACGCAGCGCTCTGTGCAGCTGCCGCATGCAAAGGGGGAAGGATTTCACAGAAAGCTGTCAAGAGAAAACATTGTGTTCAAGGTACACTGCTCATTTGAAGTCTAGGACACCTGCTTAATGTGATTATTCATTAGATCTGCTTGAAAGGTACCAATGGCTGGGATAAAAGATGTGCATGTGCAGAGCACCTCAGGACTCAGTAACAGAAGCGTGACCTTAAACCATCACAGCCAGTAGTAATCTCTAGGGAAAAAAATAATCCTAAAGGTGGTAGCATCAAAGTATTCTTAGTTACAAAGTTATAAAGGTTAATTTGTCATCAGGAAAACATAAATCCACATTTATGTTACTCTGTTTTTTGCTCCTTCCTTATTTTAGCTTCCGGAATAGGAAGGTGAACTTGGTAAAGAGTTTTCTGGGGCTGGGAGGATCATTCAGGTTTTTTTTAAACATCTTTCAGTAAAATTCATTACAACTGATCTGCAGGGTTTTTCCCTAAGAATGCTACTTCTTATAAAGCAAGATCTCAGAGAAAAAAAAAAGTGATGTTCAAGTTCACGTGGGCTTTGTATTTTTAACAGCTGAGTCATGTTGTGGAATTCACTACCAAGGCAACACTGTTTTGGTTAAGATGTTCTAAGCAACTTCTGAAGTTCATATACAGGAGTGGTAATGTGGTTTTAATTGTCTCTGCATGACTAAAGTGATTTTACCATCCGTTTTATTTACTACTTTGTTTTGAAAAACCCTTCTGTAGGTCAAAAATAAAAAATAATAGCACTAGAAAGACTAATACTGTAATACAATAACAATAAGAAGCTAATTTTAAGTTGTGTTTATAGTTGTTACATATTTGTGAAAGTACACAAAATTAAGGAGCAAAATAAGCAATTCACTACAGATCCAGTCTAAATCTTGATTAGATGCATTTTCAGTTAATTCTGTACCATTTTAAACTTTGTCACAGGCTCATTCAAGTAGTTCTCAAGAGTAACAAAGCAAGTATGAATCAAAAACAGATAAAGGTTTTATATGTTATCTGTACATAGAGTACTTGAACTTCAGAAGTTACATATCAACATGCAGTATAACTCAATAAACAGAGGACTTACAGGATCAATCTGGTCTAGAGAAATTTTGCCAGCATTCTTTTGTACACTGTAATCTGGGCCAATGTAAGAATGGCTGAAAAAAAAACAAACAAACAGTACAACATGATTTAAAACTGTTCAAAACCATTTTTTTAAAGTTTACATAATTAAGAAGAAATTATTTTACTGATTAAGGCCTGAAAACTGTTTCTATCAGGCAAAACTAAAGAGTGTTACTACTAAGGTTGAGAGAGAACTCTGTCCAACACCCTGCTCAGAACAGTTAACCACAGCAAGCTGCTCAGCATCTCATCAAGCTGGGTTTTTAGCATCTCCAAGGATAGAGACTCCATAACCTTCTGAGAAACCTGTTCCAGTGTTTGACCACCACAGCAGTAAAAGAAAAAAAAAAATTGCTTCCTTATATTTAACTGGAATTCTCTGTATATCAGTTCCCACTGACACCTGGCCTATCACTGGATACCACTGAGAAGAGTCCAAGTGTATCTTCTTTACTCCCCCTTTTCAGACATTTATACACACTGGTTAAGATTCACACACACACATCTTCCTAAAATTGATCTCCTCTGGGGTAAACAACCTCAGCTCTCACAGCCTCTCCTAATATGTACTGGGGAGCCCAGGATTAGACAGAGCCCTCCAGATGTGGCCTCTCCAGTGCCACGTAGAGGAGAAGGATCACCTGCTGGGAATGGTTTTCCTCATGCCACCCAAGACAGTGTTAGCTTTTTTTCTTCAAGGGTAAACTGGTGGCTCTTAGCTTGTTGTCTGTCCCCTTCTGCAGCCCTGTTTCACAGCCATTCAGCTCTCTGCCCATAATGGTACATGGGGTTATTCTTCCCCAGACTTAGTACTTCCCCTCACTGAACTTCATAGGGTTCCTGTCAGTGAGGACGTGCATTTGCCTGGCTCATACTTCCATCAGTTGCTGATAAGGATATTGCAAGAAACAGTGTCAAAAACCTTGCTTAAGTCAAGATAAACATCATCCACTGATTCCACTCCCATCTATTGAACCTTCTAAGAGAAAATGACTAGCTGTGAGGTTAGCCAAGCATTTTTTCCCATTCACAAACCCATGCTTACCATTCATTATCATCTCCTTGTCTTTCATATGTCTGGAACTGAAATGAGGCAGTCTATAATTCCATGGAAAGTTCTACTTACTCTTTGTGAAGACAGGGTTCACTTTTGCTTCTTCCAGTAATTAAGAACCCCTTCTACTTTGCTATTTTTGTAGCTTTAATAAAGAAAAGCCCAAACAAATAAAAAACCCTAATGTATCACTATCAACATTAACCACAGGGGAAAAGTAAAAGCTGAAAAACTACTTAAGTGTACCAACTGAAAACTGGAAAGGCTTTTACCACTGCACAAACATAGAAACACAGATTTACTTCTGATAGCAACTGTCCAGACAAAATAACACAAGACTCTGCAAGTACTGCTTCATCTTTCATTCATATTACAACAAAGCTACTTATGATTCCTGAACTGAACGGAGGTAACCCCCACACTACAGCAGTCACTTAGATGTTGTCAATGAAATTTCAAATCAAATAAATACAAGTATCTAATTCCCAGCTTTTACTTTTAAATATATAGACTTCTTGAATTCAGATATATGCAGGGCTGAAGAATAGGTCAAGAGAAATGCTTACAGCAGAACCCAGCTGAACTCATGAGCTGACAAGCAATAAAGCAAACACAGGCTTTGGATAGAGCATACTGCTCCAAACATCAGCTTGCAAAGTCTGGGTATGAATAACTGCCTTTGTGCAAGAGGGATTTTGTAAGTAACTAAACAAATATAATTTCTTTAATCTTCCGAAGGCATATGGATGTTAATTGCAGGGAAAGAAAAAAAAGGAATTTAGCTAAATGATGATACTAGGAGCTACATATTATTTTGTGACATTTCAGTACTGTAAAGTATGAAAAGCATACAGCTAAGTCGATTTTACTACAGTACAAATCATTTGTTTAATCATAAATGCACTCATTTGCTTTTTAGTCTTATTTCTGGCACACACTGGAGCACTACACAAGCCTACTGTAGTTAACAGATTTTTTTTTTCCACTACACAACAATGGATAAATAATTAAAAGCATTTGAGCTGTGTATACCTATTACTACTGATTCTACTAAAAAATAATCTGAATTTCCTTGTAGAATCAGATCTGCATCACTTAGGCAAACTGCAAACAAAACAAAATACACAGTCCTAATCAAAGCATTTTTTTAAAAAACAACCAATTAGGAAAATTTCAGTTGGTTAGCATCTCTGGAGACACTTAAGACCTGCCTGGATCTGTTCCTTGGTGGCTTGGTCTAGGTGACCCTGCTCTGGCAGGGGGGTTGGACTAGCTGTACCATCCACAGATGTGTTAGAATACCACGAGATTCAGTAAGGATATGAAGGGCACTTTGTAACTATTGAGAACAGTAAATGACTAGTCAGGTGAGACAATCCAGAACAGTCCAATTACAAAATACATGTTATGTCCATTAAAAAAAAAAAAGTGGATGAAAAGATCTATGCAGCCATAACCCACATTAAAATGACCTTTTCTGAGTACTAACCAATTTAAAAGTCACAAGCAGATATGAATAGCCTCCAAAAAAAAAAAATAATGTAGGGCATTAACAACCAAACAAAGCTCTGTAACCTTCAATTGTATCCTCTTTTCATACACTTCTATCTATGCTTTTGTTCCCCTGATAAAGCTCTATTGACATATGCCAAAAAATAAAATACTGCTGTCAGAATTCACACAATGAAGGCAAAGGAAAGCCTACAACTAACTACTATTCTCCTCTCATGAGCAAGGTAAAGCAAAAACAAATCAGAGATTCACAGAAATAAATAGCAGAGAAGACCTATTCAGTCATCTGTCTGTTCACTGCCAGACCTTGTTTTTCAGGTTGTAAGGCTTGATGTATTTTGTCAATTTTGAAGGGACTTCCAAAAAGCCACCTTGGAAGCATTTGTGTAGGTTTTGTTTTTTATCCAGTTGGTGACAAGATGTACTGGGAACAGCCCCTCCATTTTCACAAAAGCGAAATGGAAATAACTTACTAGTCATAAAACATACTTGCTCAAATTAACATAAGAATGCCTAAAAAAATAGGAAAAAAAATAAAAAGAAAAAAACCTTTAGGCATCAATGTAGGATACGGTACCCTTGCTAACGTACCTGATGTTAAGACAGCTTTTTTTTGCAACCTTTCCTTTTCCCATATTTAATACCAAGCAGAGAGGCTTGTGATTGCTGTGACACAGGCTGTCCCACTCACATGGATGCATAGCATATATCAAAAGAAATTTCAAATTTCACAGTAATTACTCCTAGAAAGCAAGATTTGTCAAAAGCTAACCTAATTGCTCTTTAGCTTCCAACAGAGAAAGGTATGCCACTGAGGCTTTTTTTTGAATCCCACTACAGTGTGCAGAACTAAAAACATGGAATGTTATTGGCATTCAGAAGTACCCCCTAACCAGCTGTGTAACAGCTACACTGCCATTTTCTTTCTCGTTCATCACTCTTGAACAAAACTGAATTCTAACTAAATAGGTGAAGACACAATGCAAGCTAGTTTTCCTATTCTGATTTACACTAAAACAATAAAACATTAAATCATTCTTACAGCATAAATTTTCCTTTTTTTTTTTTTAAATCAAAATAAAATGTCAGGTTTTGGATACAGATATCTTGAGCAGTAGAGTACCATAGAAAATAAAGAACATGCTACCTAGGTCTGCATCCTAATTCCAGTGCAGTGCTGTCATGCTAGAGCATCATGACTTCCATTTATAATCCATTCACAATTATTTCAGTGATCTTAATGCAAAGCTGTATGTATTCAAAAACAGAGCTTTCATTACTGACTTTCAATATTTAAGTAAATCTCAACCCTTGGAGATACTAAAAATTCAACTGAATAAATACCTGAGCAACCTGATCTAACCAGATCTGCACTGAGCAGGGACTAGATTAAATGATCTCCAGAGGTTCACTCCAAGCTAAATTATTCAGTGATTCTAAGCCAATGCATCTCCCTCTAGTTGTGTGGTCTTTGTCCTCCTGCATACTACTGTGATAAGAAAACTCTCACCAACAATATAAAGTGGTAAAAAGCAACCATGTACATATATAACAGACACTAAATATATGTTTAACCTGAAGAGCATCAAAAAAGTGTTTTTTCTTACTTTTCATCCCCAAACACACTCAAAGAAAATACAAAACTTCTATATACTGTACATTGCACTAAGACAGAGACAGGTTACTTCACCTGTGTTGTAGTGCACTCAGGTTCATATTTTCAGTTGTCTCTTTAGGTCCATTAAAAGAAGAAACTAGGACTCCATTCAGCAATGACAGCAACAGAGGAATTTTCCAAAAAGATAATAGAGTATAAAATACTTGCCACAAGGAAGGTCCATACACTAAGCAGTGACATTTAGAACCTGCTTTGCTCATTAAGAAATTTAACAATTTTGTCCTTACTACAATTTATTTTTTTTATAAAAGCTATAAATATTTTTTTGTTACTTAGAAGCAACACCAACTCTGTAAATTATGTTTAATGTCAATTAGAAAACTCTTGTTAAGCTGAAGGGACAGTTGCAGGTTTGGTTGGTGGTTGTGTTGGTTTTTTTTTTCCCAAAGTTAAATGCCCAGATGAGACATCTGGAAAAGAGATGTAGCTAAAACATTCTACTAATACAATTGTTTTAATCTGTTTGAAAGAATGCATTCATGCTTTCAGCTTATGCTACCTGAGATGATTAAGCAGTGGTTGCAGCCTCTCATCAGACTGTATGGAAGGCAACGATCGTGCTGTCAGCTAGAAGAAAACAGAATTTCAATTAGTAAAATATTAGTTTCAAAAAAATAGATAGCACAAAGCATGAATAATGTAAAAAAAAAGAATCACCCTCTGTTGATGCAACTTTAAATAACATTGGATAAAACACACTTTACCCTATTAAAAGTAAGCACAGCCTCCCAGAATCTGAAGTTAGCATAAATATTTACAAATTAACAAAAGAGCAAAAAAATACTTTTTCTAAAATTACAAAGTCATTTGAATTAAAGACATTATTGAGAGTGGTATACTTTCTTCCAAAAGTATCTGAACTAGAAATCACATTCTACCTAGACCACCTTCATATGTCTAGTATTCACTAGGCTGCATTTGTGGCAAATAAACAGGACGTTTTCACATGGCACGGAGAAGGCAACAATAGGAGAATATAGAAAGCACACAATGACTGCAAAGCTACAAGAACATGAGATTTATTTAAGATTTGGCAATGGTTCTTCAAGCCATAATGAAGGTAAAAGGATGACAACTTACAGGTTGATGGCTAAGAAATGGTCTGGTTTTCTTCCAGAAAAACACACGACCAGCACATGAAGCTGCAAGTTACCAAAGATTTACTATAAACCTTAAAAAAAGTTAAAAACTTAATAAAAAGCCTGAAGTAGCAGCTCCATATGCTATCAGGAAGGCAGTGACATTTTTTATGCATGGCAATTAAGAACAAGATTATTATGGCTCAATTAACTTGTCTCAAATTTTTAGGAGTTAATTTCTTGATCTTGAGGTTATCATGTGAGAGCTATTTATTCTTTAAGTGCTTTTCTGCACACACATACAGAAAAAGATATTTTCACAGAGTTCACTTTCTAAATGAGATGTCCTAATTAGCTGTGTTGCACATGAGAATTTTAATATACTGTTGGACAACTGGATGCATACTTTTTATTTTTAAAAATCATATCAATCACTGCTTTCATTTAAAAAGGGAGACTTCACTATGCACTGACATCTGATTTCAAACATCAATTGGTCAGGTAAAATCTTTTTCCCACTGCAATCCAATTGTCTTCAGAAACGAACACTAGTTTTGATGTAATTTTATTCCAGCCTAAATGGGGAGGCAATAGTCACAAAGGCTTCTCAAAACATTTCTCTCTGATTAGAACTATTACTGATGAGTAGTAATACTAAAACTTTAAAACAACTTTTTCAAAAAGCTTGCATTTTAGCTAGCAATTCCCTAAAAAGTAGTTTTAAAGGGTAAAACAGCCTATTTCTCTATCTTGCATTGTAATGCACCAAAACACCTGCCTTAAAGTATAATGCATAGAAGTAGTTTTGGACTTNTTTTTTTTTTTTAAAGATTTTTGGCATGATAACCTTATATAGCCTTTGAAACTGTATGATTTTGTAGCCACCACTAAGAAGTCAGGAGATGCAGATATTACCAGAACACAAGAATTCAATTGCATTTCACAAAAAGGCCCTTGACATCCAACTAAGTTGCAGGCTGCCTCATACCAACAAAAACTGATTGATTTTGAACCATCAGCTATCTTGCTAATGTTGTAACCAAATGTCACAATGCAAATGCTATGCAGCTGGGGAACTTGAAATAAGAGAAAAGTGTTAGCATGCCAGTATGCTGCTGTACCTAGACAGTTGACATTTTAGGGCTGATCAATTTTCTTTTGAAAAAAGTTGGGGTTTAACCTTTCATGGAATGTTACAAATCTCAAGTGTTGTACAAAATTAATAAGGATTTTTGACAAGGCTTTTTCAGCTATTAAAAGTTATTTCAGCAGCACTTACATCAAAATGTGCTCAGCAAGAACTAAAGCAAACAATTTCAGTTAACATTTATTCCATGTGAATTGTTCCCACATGATCTATATCACAGGAGGTAACATTTTTCAAAACAAAACTATTTAAGTAAATATTCTTTTCACATTAAGTATGTTTTTGCAATGGCCAATATAATTACATAGCACATTTAGATTCTCTTCAAATAGCACCACTAAAATATGGAATAAAAGTCATAATACAGATTGGCATTACTGACCTCTCAGTACTAATTTAACAACTCCATCTTCAAAAGATGGGAAACAAACACAATCTCTAGTGGTTGATAGGGGTGTCAATAGCACTATAAGGCTGAAGTTGTTTGTATGGGTTTGGTTTACTCTGCTTTTTAATTAAATAAAGCCCAACACCACTTTTTCTCTCACACATGTCCCCCTTTCACAGCAACACAAACCAGCCCAAAGGAAACACTGAGAATGCAGAGTGGCCTTTCATGTTTTAAGGAAAGCAAAGCAAAGGCAACAGCTAACTTTGCTGTTAAAAAAGGATTTAAGTTATATTCTTAGAACTGTCATTTTATTTATTTCGACTCAAGGTACAACAGCTATTATCAATGTTGCCTAAATGCTATAGATAGCAATTTAGAAGTTGTATATACAAATAAGCTATTTTATAAAATATATATTCTAAATTATCAATAATACATATATGTCTTCTCATATTTAGTTAATTCAAGCTGCTAAAGGACAAATCTTCCATGGCAAAAGAAAAAACTGTTGCTAGCACGTCCTAGATATTCACCTAATACTTTAAAGAACTTTGCAGAAACCAAACACCAAATTTCAGCTCAGCATTTGTCAAATGCATTCAGAATAATAATGAATGTTTTCCTGAGGCATTTGCTTCTGAAAGCAATTGATCTCTTTTTTTTCCATTTGGAAATGTCTGGCTTTCATATACACACTGAGGTATAAATAACATCTGGGTTACAGATAAAAACTTACTCTTTAAAGCAATTTTTTTCAATAATTACACCTTGTTTAATTGGCAAGTGAACTGTTGCTGGATTTTGTTATTACCTATGTGTATACTCATTTCACTTGCATTTTAGGGTGAAAAATATGTAAATGAACTCAACTCTTGTACTTTTTTGCACTTTAGNAGGTTATCATGTGAGAGCTATTTATTCTTTAAGTGCTTTTCTGCACACACATACAGAAAAAGATATTTTCACAGAGTTCACTTTCTAAATGAGATGTCCTAATTAGCTGTGTTGCACATGAGAATTTTAATATACTGTTGGACAACTGGATGCATACTTTTTATTTTTAAAAATCATATCAATCACTGCTTTCATTTAAAAAGGGAGACTTCACTATGCACTGACATCTGATTTCAAACATCAATTGGTCAGGTAAAATCTTTTTCCCACTGCAATCCAATTGTCTTCAGAAACGAACACTAGTTTTGATGTAATTTTATTCCAGCCTAAATGGGGAGGCAATAGTCACAAAGGCTTCTCAAAACATTTCTCTCTGATTAGAACTATTACTGATGAGTAGTAATACTAAAACTTTAAAACAACTTTTTCAAAAAGCTTGCATTTTAGCTAGCAATTCCCTAAAAAGTAGTTTTAAAGGGTAAAACAGCCTATTTCTCTATCTTGCATTGTAATGCACCAAAACACCTGCCTTAAAGTATAATGCATAGAAGTAGTTTTGGACTTCTGAGAGAGGCTTTATATTGCTTTTTTTTTTGCCTTTTTCTTTTTTTTTTGTGCTGATTTTACTATTCCATAGACACCTGTGAAACAAGACCATTATACATTATTTTTATTGTGTACAGACTTCAGCATTGACCCTTGCAGTACCTTGAAGATATTTATTGCTGCATTCAAAGAAAAGAACATCAGAATACATTTATTTA
>VYZU01035909.1:33568-47528 GCA_013401355.1 Ceyx cyanopectus
CCTGGAAAATGAAATAATTTGCTTTATTTCACTACCAGCTGCCAATACACACAAATATTCCATCATCTTTTCAACACTGCTCACTGTTCCTTGGCTGTGTGCAGATCTATTGTTTCATTTTCTGACATTATTCATGAACAGAAGACTTTCCATTTTGCTGTCTTTCTCCCAGGTTCACAAACTAAATATTGATTCCATTACTCCACAAGGTAACCTGGAATGTGTTCTTCAGCTCANCAAGCTGCTAAAGTGAAGCTGTTGGGAATCAAAGCCCAGGGATTTTCTCCTTCCCAAATAGAAGTTCTCTAGCACCACACACTCAGAGAACAGAGAGAACCCTCAACCAGAAAAATAATTAGGAATAGTGTTCAATAAAATAGATTCTTATTAAATTATTACTGCAGTGATAACATACTGGGCAGAAGCTTATTTAACAGTAGATTTCTTGTGCTTCCTTTTCCTGCCTTGGGATCTTCTGCTAGATGATCCATAACTCTTCCACAATCCCTCTCAAATAGTATTTACTCTCATATTTACAGTATTGCCTCTAATGATTACAGAAAATAATGTTAAATGCCATTCTCTGATTTATATAAGAAAACCAGTTTATTTTCACACTCACTTGTGACCTCACCAAGACTAAGCCTGTAATCTGTATTATATGTATAATATTCAAGCAAAAGAAAAATTATCTGGGACAAGGACAGTAAGTTTACTGACGCTGGGAAAATAAATTCATTTTCAAATATGTACAAGAGACAAGGGAAGAGATTAAGCAGAAACAGAAAAGAGCTCTCATAAAACACCAGTGCAATCACAGTCACCCCATAGCCCATATACAACACTGTTTTAGAAAGCAAAGCTTAATGACAACGTTTTTGTCTAAAAGATAATTCCTGATCTTTAAGGTAAATTCAGTACGTCAAAAGAAAGGGTACAAAAAAGCCAACAAAAATACCCCTTCACAACCACAAACAACCCATGAGTTATTCTTCATAAAGCATCACAGTTTAATTAAGATATTGCATTTCAAAACATTACATTTCAAATATTACATTTCAGAACCTACTAAGTGATTAGTTAAGATATCTCAGGGCCTTTTAAAATCAAAATACAGCAAATATTATTAAAATAGCATGTTCAACTTCTGGATATTGCCAAAGTCTCAGAAACAAGCATCTCCTAATTCCCACATCCACTTCCAATAAAAATGCACTTTAAATTACTGAAGTGATCTAAAAAGACTGGGCAAGCCCTCACCTTTTTGAGATAAGTACGCGGGACTAATAGATACCTTGAAAAGGAAGAGTAAGCAAACAAATTTAAACCATTCTCACCATTCACCTTGTTTATTAGCAATGCAAATCTTGTTTTAGGAATGATACATTCAAAACTTCACTCTCTGAATACTAAATGAAAGTGCCTCCTCCACAGTGGCTGACCACAGCAGACTTGTATACACTCAGCTTTAATTGGAACAGTAAACACAGTGACTACACTGACTGGTCTGTTTCATTTTCTGAAATTAACATATTCCTTTGATTGAGTTTTGCACTGTAAGGTACATCAGAAAGTAGTGATTAACTTTTTTTTTTTTTGCAAGCAGAATAAATAATATTTTATTAGGAAAAGCTGGCAAAATTTAGAATACCTTTCCTTTAATTCATACAACGCAGTTCTAGGGTTGGTTTTGAACCACTTTGTATGCTTAAGTCCTTTCACTTCATCTTGCAGATAAATAAAATTTATCTTTCTAGTAATAAGTACACATGACACTCCCTTCTTTAATAAGGACTTGCATCTTCATGGGTCTACAGTCAACAAAAGGCATGAAAAAATTCCTTTCAAGTGCTCAAAGTATCTTCAAGTGATCTGTTCTTTTTAAATATGTCAAATATTTAAAAATATTTAGATATTAGATATAAAGACCCCTTGTGAGGTCTTCCAATCTAATGCTGCTTAACTGGACCACAACAGCTCATACAACTGTGTTTTCAGTTCATTGTAGTGCACCAGTCTGTGCAGCACACTGCTGCTCAGACTCACATCTCACAAACGAGGCTTGTAAATGCAACTGAAAAAACACAAGAAAGACAACTTTTATAACCAAGGAATCAGTAACATCTTATGGTTTGGATTTATCAAGTCAGATCTCTACAGCAGAAGCAGCAGCACTTCTATTGCTATTTTTATTACTTTGAGGAAGGCTGTTGCAAACTGCAGGAGGAAATTTTGTTAGTGGAGGAAAAAAGCAGAACTGAGCTATAGAAGAAGTGCTGCTTACATACAGATCCTGTTAGAAAATGTGTCAAATAACTTTGGAGGCTGTTTTATTGCTTTATCTTGCCACAAGTGCAAACAAGTGCAGAAGCAGATAACCACATTCCAAACTGATGGCTTTTGTTGCCCAAGCCTCTCCTACTTCATCGCTTCACCAGCTACAACATCAGCAGTAAGAGGGTTTCAGCCTTTTCCTGATGTGCAAGACAACCTGAATTTATACTGCCATTTAAATCAGGTAGACTGGAGATGAATCACAAGCAGTTCTGAACTATATTTACAGTGTATTCCAGTTCACATGCAGTAAAAACATAACACATAGAATCACATTCAGGATGTACCTGCCCAGTGTGTGCTGGATGAGCAGAGATTTCACCACTGATACCACCACCAGTCTTAGGGATAAAATGTTGGCATGGAGCTGCACCTGTTACTGCTTCCATCCACTTTTCAGATTTATCAGCCACAGCATGACATAACACAGATATGGAGCTGTAGATAACAGAGCCACAGGGAGCTAATTCTGTTATCTCTGCAGTAAACACATTTACCCACCCAAAGCATAACTTCGAGGTTTTTTTAAAGGCTGTGGTTCTACAAAGATTAAGCAGCATCATTCACTGATATTTGGGTTTTAATTTATTGTTTTTATTACTGTCTCTGTAATAGAGTTGTGTTTTGTTTTTTTTAAGCTTGCTGCAGAATTGGATTTGTTGCCAGGCGGGGACAACAAAACACAAGACAGATCTGACAATGAAACTAACACAAGTCTGTGGGAAATATGACTGTAATATTAACATGGTTTGTAAAACTGCCTTGGGTAAGCTGATCCCAAATTTTACTGTTGACCAATGAAAGAAGATCTGTTTTTACTGTTAGATCTAAAGAAGGTGGTAAGATTTTTTAGAACAGTAAGCAGCTTAGTTAGATACAGGACATGAAACTCCTGAGTGCAGCAATGACTTGGAGAACTGAGGATGAAGTAGGGCACTCAATAAGTAATCTGGCACCTTGGGTTTTCTCCTACATCTGCTGCTAAGAAGACATGGAAGCTACATGACAATAGAAGTGCTACACTTCTATTCATATTTTTATTACTTTGAGGAAGGCTGTTGCAAACAGCAGGAGGAAAATTTGTTACTGGAGGAAAAAAGCAGAACTGAGCTATATAAGAAGTGCTCTACATATTAAAAATTGTTCCTCCTTCCCCCACGATGATTTGGAAGATAGGAGTGTGGAGGTCATTGAAAAAAACCCAAAACAAACAACTCGGAACTAAGGGTATGAATGTTACATGCTCTCCTTGAAAAGCTGTAGACATGACCTTGTAATATTAGCTAAAACCTGAAGTACACCTTTCATATTTATTTCAAAATAATCAGAAAGAATCACTGATCTTCTAAAGATGATACAAAACTTTTAATGAAGATTATTTAAAAAGGAACAAAAAGTGTCCATTTAATAAGAATGCAATGACATTAAGGGCAAAACTAAGACAGGAGAGAAAAAAAGAAAGTTACCCATAAAATCAATGCTAGGCAGTCTCAATCATAATTAAGAGAAAACCATAACTGCTCATTTATGATCAGATACTTGATGCTAAACCTTATGGAATGAAATCTAATAACTTAAAGATTAACCTATATAGTCATAACATCATGGACAAAACATAGCATTGCCTCAGATCAGGTACATATCTGCTACACCATATTTAAAAAAACCCAAACAAACACAAAACCAACAAAACCCAAACCAACCAGAATGAGCTACAATAGATATCACAAACACATAGAAGCCCAGTAACTGGGAATGACATGCAACCGGATTCATGAGGCTACTGTTAACACATCATCAGAATTTTTAAATGTTGATCATTTCTTACCCTCTGCTTATCAATTCATACTGACAGACACGGGGACATTAATCACACAACTAAAAATCAATGGCATTTAGGAAAATGCTTATTTGCATTTGGTGTATACTAACAGAATAAAGCCAACCTCATTTACATATATCCTGCATTAGACCAAATACAGCACATTTTTCTTCAGAATTAAGAACTCAATTCCCTATCTTCATCTCCTCCTTAAAGGAATAATGCCATGGCTGCAGAGAAAGTGCATGTCAGGGAAGAGCTGCCATGGTTCCCTCGTTCAGCACTCTCATGGTGCCCTCTGATGCTCAAGGCCACAAGGTGCAGCTCTAACCCAGGCCAGTTCAGCATCTGGACACACACAGCAGCATCACAGGGCAGCAAGAATCGTTAAGAAAAATTATTTTCAGAGAGAGTAGATGCATCAGGAAGCCAGAATCTTCTCCCTGACCTCCCCCCATTAACTCTGTGCTGACCAGAACCAAAAACTGCCAGTGCAGCTTACAAAGAGAATCAGCTCATAAAGCACAAAACAAATAAATTACCCCAAATTCCACAGTCAGCAGGGAAAATGTTGAGTTAGACTGCATGAAGATGTGGAGCTGCAGTAACCTGACCAGGAATCTCATATATAGCATTTTGCTTTGACTGGGTTTTCTTCTCTGAAAGTGAAAGGTCCCTTGAATTCAAGCCCAACACAGAAACTCATACACTTACAGACTTCACTTTAAAATGCTGATTGAAAACTTAGACAAAAAAAAAAAAAAGCTTAACTTTAACAACTAGGTTAAAAATTGACACTTTTAGACAATTCCATTTTTCAGTTTCCACATTTTACCGTTTTGAATCCTGCAAATATAAAAAAAATCTGAGTCCAATCAAGTAGACAATTAAGTGTAATTGCTGCACCATTTCCAAGTAATACTAAAATTGCATAGTTTAATTATAATTGCTAACTGACGGGACACAGGAATAAAAAATGAATATTACACATTCAGTACAATACAAATAAATTAGATCTTAAGTATTACAGCATCAAAGAGTACTGCCACAAATTAGAGACAATCATTTCATACAAATGCAAGTTAGAGAACAATTCTGCCCACTACATTTTCTATCTTTCTGACAAAGTTTTCCAGCCATTTATTCAGGGATCTACCTGAGGGTGCTGAGCAAGCTGACATGATGATCCTGCTCTGTCATTGCCAGAAGGCCCCTGCAGACTGGAGAGCCTCCTGGGGACTGGAAGCAAGGCTTGCAACCCATCTGCTGCTGAAGCAAGAAGGATGACTGGAGAATACACCAGTCTCACACATTTCAGACTCCAAGAAAGTCATGGAACAGGTCTTTGTAAGTCATGCTGCATCTCATAACACTGACACACAAACCCACCATGGGTGTTTTTGCCTCTATCTGCTATTTAAGCAGCTGAAGGAACATGCATCAGTGGCCAGGGAAGGTCTTGGTGACTTAGATTTCAGTAGTGCTACCCAGCAGTAAGAAAAAAATGTAAGGAAAAAAACTGAACTCATCCTGAGCTTAGAGCCATCACTTGTTAGATAACAGTATTTTACCATCATATTTAACCATTTTACCATTACACAAAGTAGCACATTTCTATTGTGAACTGAATCTTAAAAAAAACCACAACAAACAAACAAACAAAGGAAAAAATAAACTATAAAACCACAGCACACACAAAAACAAAAGCCTCTTCTACTCCTGGGAGGCTTCTCTGTGGCATCTAGACACAAAGACAAAGGACATTATAAAATTGATTTCTTTTTTTCAAGTATCTCATATCCTTCTACTACTCAAATCAGTGTTCATGCCTGAGGAAAAGAGAAAGATTCCACTGAATAGAAGTGATCACAAAAAGCCCTACAGAACTTCAGCACTAGGCTAATCTGTGCAGCAGAGCACCCTGCATAGAGCAGGCCAGGAGCTTCCACTCTCCACTTGTTAATCCCTCAGCAGCAGAGCACAGGTTTCTGCTCCTGCACAGTCTGATGTATTCCTTGCATCAGCTGGACTGAGGCATCCCCACACCTGCTCATGAGACAATCAACTCTTTAGAAAGAGCCAGGTACTGAGCTGGGGACTTGTGGAATTAATATTATCTCTGAACCATGATAATTTCCCTGCAGCCACAGCTCTGACACCGTGCTGGTTTCAAAAGCATGCAACTTGGAAAAGTTTTTTTATCATTGCCTCTCTTCAATTACAACTTCAATCATGTATCTGCTTTTGTTGCAGGCTCTACTAGTGTTACCCTATACCATAAAAATATATAGATGGATAGACTTGCCTGATAAGTTTTCCACTGATAAGGAAAAACAGAGGTTACGCCACAGCCTAAATTAAGGCAAATGCAGATCAGATGATCCACAACATTCCCCACCTTGATTCCTCCCAACAGCTTCACATCAAAATTTTCATTGGACTTAATATTTAAAACTGGTTACTCTAAAATCAGTTACTTGCATTGTGAGTGATTAAGTACTATATGGGTGGAAAGAGAAAGTAACCAGCATCAAGTTGTCTCCTCTCCAGTGCCCTTGCTTCTTACACAGGAGCATCAGAGAACTACAAAAAAAAAAAATTAACACCAAGATTTTAATTTGCTCTGTAAAATTAATTACTCAGTAAAGGCTAAAAGCATGTTTGAGAAGCAATGGTGTCATTTGCTTTAAAAATGCCACTTCTTAATATATCTAACAAGGCCAAATGTTACTTTGACAGATAAGTGACTGATTTTAAATTTAATATAATCTATTTTTTAGCCTACATTCTCCATTACATTTCTTTTACTTATTTGTTCATGCAGTAAGAGATATCATCAACTTTTACTGAGAAACAAGTATATATTTTGTCACTGAAGGGTGCCACACAGCCAGCATTCTACAAGAAGCACCTGGGAGACTCAACCCTTCCAAAAATTACTTCAAAAGCTTGTCAGTTGGAGTAAGTACCAATTAATAGTTTTGTTCATTCACTCTGACAACTGGTGAAATTCTACTTTTTCAAGAAGTAATTCAACATGTTCATGCACCCCAAAGAGGATTTTTGTGATTCACAGTTCAGTGTCAAAGGGGGGTGGGTGTTGGGATTTCTAGGCTTTTTTTTTTTAATTGTCTCTACATCAAAAGGGTGGAGGAAAAAAGAAACACAAATCATTTGTGACTAACAAAGCTGGTAGCAGAACAACCTTCACCTTCTTTTGGCAGCATAACGAGGAAAACAACAGGGAAAACTCTTGGGGTTTTCGATTATTTCAGAAGCTCTAAGCACTACATCCAAATTTAATCCATTTCTTTCATATGTACATATATAAACAAAGGCTGCAGTCATTAATAAACCATGTCATTTTGCTTAAGTTGTGACACATTATAATAAAAACCCCTTTGCTTTCTGGTATTTGTTCAAGGCTACAGATTATTCAAATTAAACATCAATTCTTAGAAACAGGAAAATACAAAAAAAAGGAATTTGTTTACACATACAGAAAAAAATACAGCTGAAAATATCTTTCATAAGCTACAAGTATATTGAAACTGTATATCTTCATTGGTCTGTTTTTTCCTGGTACTTTATTGTATTTTCTGCCTTTCTACAGCTCAGACACTGAATACCTAATTCAGTATCTTTTCAGAAATCTACAGAGCACATCTGAGCTTTTACAAAAAAATTTCACTTATAGCTGAAGAAATTCCTGTGACCCTGGCTGCTGAATAAATCCATCACTGCCTTTCAAAATCCATTTGACTACAGAACATCTGTATTACAGCATTTTGTGCTTCCTCCCTCAGAGAGGTGAGGTGCCATCACACACCTCAAACACCAAACAGAATGGTTTGGGTCAGAAGGGACCTCCAAAGATCATTGAGATGATACAGAACATTCATGTATACATTTAGATTTGACACACTATCAAACATACACAACCCATATACAGCCTATGGAAAACCTCTCCCATTTTCCCATTTCCCAGTAAAGGAAGATCCATGGAAGAACAAAAACCAGCCAAGGTAAGGCTGTATAGACGTGTCTAGTAACACAGAGATTATTGGTACCAGAAAACTAATTAGAAAGTAAGATCCCTCACAAGAGGTAATTTGACCAGTTGGTCTGCACTTCCCTCTACATCACTAATTCAGAATATTGGAAAAGAGTAAGAGGTGAACTATAAAGCAAGTGGAGATAATCCAGCAGAAAGTAAAACAAAAAAAATAGTAACAATAATAATAATAAATATTTTTTTTAACCCTGATAACACAAACCCTCTAGGAGAATCTGCTCCATGATCTTCCCAGGCACAGAAGTGAGGCTGACAGGGCTATTCCTATTACATAGGAATTCTAAATTTAGCATAAATACTTTGCAAGTCATAAACAATTTGAAAGTGAAGACAGAAGTGTCTTTAGACATGTTAGAAAAGTGCAGCTCTCAGGATTTGAGCACATTTGTTCAAGTGTGCCAGTGAGGCTGCAGTGTTGCTTTTCAGCAATCATGAATTTAAAAAATCCATTTATTAAGCCCAGTGAATAACTGTGCTGTTCTAAAAGCAACGACATCACTTGAAAGAACTGGTTTAAACAAAGCATGTTTCAGATTTATACTCCTTAACTGAATCATGCAACACTGTAGGTGAGATTCAGTATGTTCATTTCAAGGGAAGTTTATGATTTACTGTAAATAGCCATGGTAAGTAAATTGTGTCTCTTGAATCCCACATAAAACCAGGAAGTGGCTGAAACTTGGATATCAGAAATCAATCTCTTTTAAGATATAGACAGGTGGGAAATCCAAGTCTGCACCATCACATTACTGAGATATATGAATCAAGTTTCTCCAGGAAATAACTGCACACACAAATCAGTCTCAGTCTCATTCCACAGCAAAACACTGGAAGGCCAAATAACAAGCTAGGTACACATTCACTGGCAGTATGTAATGTACCAGGTAGACAGACATTCACTGGCAGTAACTAATGTACCAGGCAGACAGACACTCACTGGCAGTATGTAATGTACCAGGTAGACACTCACTGGCATGTGGCTGTGATTCCCTGGATGGCTCCCTGGGTCACTCAAGTCCTGCTTTGTTGGTGGCCTCCAGTAACCATCACTTAGATCACTTAATGGTTACCTTCCAGAAACCTGACTAATTTTATCCAAGAAAGACAGAACACAATTGACAAAATAATTAGTCATTAACTCCAGCATAAGCTGACTCCAGACATTCACTCACACAGCTCTCATGTAGCAACTGTCCATGTCTTCTGGTTGAAAGCTAGAAAAAAAATAATCAGGAGAAAACCTCAAATTTGTAACACCATGTCATCCTGCAAAACAGGCTTCTGATGACTTAGCAACCACATTTACCTTCACAGCTCTTCTCCACTGACCACACTGCACCATTCTCAAGTTAGTTACCAGCCAGCATATATTAATAAATTGTTGTTTAATGTCATGCAACATGCACTGTATTCACTGGTCCATTTCCAGGTTATTGCATCTATCACACAACATGGAAATAAAATTGTACTGCCTGCTAATATATTCTGTTCCAATAGTTGTTCTGAAATGTGGAGAACATCTTGAAATTCCACAAGCTTCAAACCCTGTACATCTTGCTTTGTTACTTTGACTATGGTGAAGTATCTCTGTTGCTTTGAGAAGGGAAGCATTGCCATATAAATCAAACCAGACAGAACCCTGCAGAGACCTCACCAATTGCTTATGCTGAAAATTTAGTACTTGAAAAATATCTTAGCCTTTAGAGTGTATGCAAGCAGCATGTAGAAGTAAAAAGACAAAATACTGAATGCCATCAAATTTCATTTAGCCTCCCAATTTTGTTAATATGTTAGCAGTCTGTGCAGTCTCTAAAAGAAGCAGCTGAACTGCAGCTAGGAGAGGAGATAAAATAATGAAAGATGCATTTCAGAAAATAGGCAACATGGGACAACTAAGGGGCCAAGGTTCACCAAAAAAGCACAATGAGTTCCCCTGTCTTGCAGCAACCATTCCACAGACAGGTTTGATTTTTCTCTGCTGCACAAACACATCCTCAAAGTCACTTCCCTTGATTTCTCTCCTTCCTCTTAAAATAAAACTGTTTTATTCAGTAGAGCAGAGCCTTAGACAATGACCTTACTGTATGATAGTACTCAGAAATTAAGACCAGCTGCTCCTCTGCAAAACTCTCACAGCAAACTTTCATCGGAGAGGTTCAGAGGACAAAGTCACTATAAGCACATTTTATCCTGCACTGCCAAAGTTATTACCTTACTGTGTGTGTGCATATTATAAAAATCATCCATTTGTGTTACAGTGAATTACTTTAAGTTAACACTGGGAAGGCAACACCTGAAATGAATTTCAAGTGACAAGACTGTCATCAATCATACTTTCTCAAGCTTTCTGCTTCACTGCTTGAAAACATAGCTGTTCTAGGACAAAAATGGTTTGCAGGTGTTGCCACAATACTGATTCTTTTGCTGAATTAGCAGGTTCTTTAACATATAGTATAAATCTACCAAAATACTCTATTTGACTAATATTTAATGACAAATCATTAGAAATATTAGTAAGGCTAAAAGCAACTTACTTGATCCACACTTGTAACACTTTTGAAGATGACATACCAAATAGGAAAAAGGTGCAAACAAAAAAAAAGCTAACTATAAAATTACAAAACAGCAGTGAGGTTTTCCTTTTGTGCTAAATCCAACAATGTGACTTAGACATTTTATCAGACTACATAACAACCATACTACAAAGTAAAAATATCTAGGTACTAGGAAACACATGCTATCAGGATTGTACATATTAATATTGGAATATTGATTATTTAATAGTGCGTATTTGGGTTATTTTCAGTTACTATTTTAATTTGCAGATGGTTAGATCTTGTTGTGACAAAGTGTTTCCATAAAAGCAACTTTTTGCAGTAGACTTAAAACACAAAGACCAGTCAAGTCATTACCTCAGGATGGCAGAAAAAGGGGCTGGATTTAAATTCAATTATGACAAATATATATCTTATTTAAAAATATAAATAAAATAATATCAAATTTATGTCTTAATAATCAAAAGTGCACTTTATGAGCTCAACCTAAAACCATATTCTCTATATAAAGGATTTTCTGATCAATCACAGAGGAAAACTATTTGTATTGGACACCAAGTAATAAATGGTAGCATGAGAAAAGTAGTTCAAAAAGCCCAACTGCATCTTCAGAATCACATCATTTCTGGGGATGAAACATCACAGGGAAGCTCAGGCTGAATGCTGCAACACATGGGAGGTGGTGGCCACTCCTACAACAGTCACACACAGCTGCTAACACAGTATTAACTCATTTTCTCAAATATTTGAGGATATTGCTGACAAAAGCAAGTCCTAACCCATGATTTGGCAGCATCTTCTCTTTCCCCCTTTTGGCCCATTTCACATTTCTCCAGAGCAATCCTCTGTGCAGCAGCGAGTGCCACACAGCCCGATGTGGGGCTGGAGATCAGGATCACAGTGTCAGGGGTTGGAAGGGACCTAGAAGATCATCTAGTTCAACCCCCCTGCCACAGCAGGATCACCTAGACCAAGTCACCCAGGAACAGATCCAGGCGGGTCCCAGCTCTCTCAACCATTCTTTGCAAGGGAGATGTTCCAGTCCCCCAACCACCTTTGTAGTTTCATTTCTAACTGGGGAGCCCCTAACTGGACACAGTATTCAAGATGTGGCCTCACCAGGGCAGAATACAAGCGAGGCATCACCTCCCTTGACCCACTGGCCATACTCTTCTTAATACACCTCAGGATACCACTGGCCTTCTGGCCACAAGGGCACACTGATGGCTCATGGTGAGTGTATTGTCTATCTGAGCCATGACATTAAACTGATTCACTGATTTCAAGAAATCAAAATTAAAACAACTGTCCTCAAAAAAGAAGATCCAATACTGCCAATAATTTCACAGCAGAAGTTCACTGCATGGCTAAAGCTGAAATTACCAAAATGCAGCACAGCATTACTGCAGAAATGTTTGTGCATTAGCATAAACAGTGATACCCTCATAAATAAATTATAATGCAATTTTAATTAAGAGTTTGCTTTAAATTATAAAACAATTGTAGGGTAATATTACAGCTTACATGAAGTACAGAAAATGTTTAGGCATTCTAATCATCATTAATGGCACAAAGGAAATTATTTACTATCAAACAGGTCAGGAAGAAGGTGCTTGCAGTATTGATTTTGCACATAAAATTAACTTCTTCAGTAGCATTTTCAATTGCCAAGAAGGCTTGAATAGTATTAACTTCCTTTATTATGTGGCCTCAAGGAATAGCCACATAGATGAGATGTGATTCTCATTTTAAAAGGATGAAACAAAACATATGACTGCTTTGAGGGCTTGACTATTATGTGATTAAAGTATAACTGGCTAAGCTCCATTTGTACTAGTGTGAACATAAAACTTTTTTAACAGGTCTGTGTTATGAATTACTGATGTCTCAAAGGTCAGTATCAACACATCAATTCACTCTTGTTTTATTCCTCCTTGAGAAAATAAAACAGAGGGAGGGGCAATGTCACAAACCGAAGCACCATAAGTTCCACCTCAACATGAGGAAAACTTCACTGTGAGAATGACAGAGCCTGGCACAGGCTGCCCAGGGAGGTTCTGGAGTCTCCTTCTCTAGAGGCTTTTAAAACCTGCCTGGATCTGTTCCTGTGTGGCCTGCTCTGGGTGACCCTGCTCTGGCAGGACTGGACTCTGTGATCTTCAGAGGACCTTCCAACCCCTAACATTCTGTGAATCTATAGCCAGGTGCTGCAAAAACACTAAAATATATTCCCAAGAACACACTTAGATAATGGTGACCAAACTATCAAATTATCAAATTCATGAAGAGACAAAATAAGTAACAAATCAGTGATGCTTGTTTGAGGTTCTATTACTTCTTAATTAAGTCTGGCCATGATGCACAAGTTGTGTGCAAAGTCATGAAGACTTCTATACAACCAGTACCTGAAATTCAGCACAATTCTCTTGATTGATTGCAGACAACCTGCATATTTGCCCACAAATCTATAGAACACATTGTTTTTAACCCCACACAAGTGTTACCAGCTTTCAGCAAGAACAATATGCATCAACTCAAATAAGGATGTTTCTAGAAGCAGATGTATTAAAGTGTTCTGATGGATATGTTCACTTAAGAGTACCACAATATAATTGCACATTAAATAACTCCTCAGACTCTAGTTGGACTCAAAATCAGCAAATTAGAAAAGTATCATACTCACAACTTCTTAGAGGAATGCATTTTCACCTCACACTGGACTAAACACTCATGATCAACCTATTAATGTGACACAGCAATAGAAGGCTTTGAAAACATTTTAAAAAAGCAATCAAAACTGCCTTTATGATACTCAGTGATGTATTTTATAGGACTCAAATTTTGTGCATTACATATCACCAACTTTTACAACCTGTGAAGAGTCTGATATTGTAAAACCAGCAAATTGATCACCAAATTACCAACAAAAATTCACATATGGGGTCTATCATAGATGTCCTAACTAGATATTGAAAGGTCCTGGAGAACAGGAGAGGTGCCTGAGGACTGGAGGAAGGCCAATGTGGTCCCAATCTTTAAAAAGGGCAAAAAAGAGGACCCAGGTAACTACAGGCCCGTCAGCCTCACCTCCATCCCTGGAAAGGTAATGGAACAACTTGTCCTTGCTGCCATCTCTAAGCATCTGGAGGAAAGGAGGCTTCTCACAAATAGTCA